>CM062847.1:12210934-12230934 GCA_031772225.1 Eubasilissa splendida | reverse complement strand
TGAAATAATATTTTCTTAAAATAAAAATGTTCCACATTGTTCATAGTGGCTAGTAAACATTTAGTTTTAGAGTCGAGCACGTCAGCTGTCCCTATTTTTTTTAGTGAATTATGGTGATTAGTTGCGTCCAGTTAAGTTGTTATTGTCACTTGTGTACAATAGAGCGCAGAACGGTAAATTATTACAGCGGCGGGGTTTACTATCGGGGGTGTTAGTTTTTATTTATTTGCGCAGTTAAAGCAAAATATTTTTATGACGAATTAAAGTTGCAGGGTGATTTTAACGCGTCTTCTGGATGATTAATATTTAAATAAAGGTACAGCATCTGACAAATAACCTCTCGTTAGCAAAAACTGAAGATCTTATGCTGGAGCAAATTTAAACCCCCGATTGAACCGTAAGAATTCCTCGATTTTAATGAAAATCATGTTGAATAAGTGTCACAAAATTTTTGAAAAATTGTCAGGTGCGGGATGTTGACGAGCAATCGGCACGTGATTGGCTTCATTCAGACCAAAGTGTAACTGATCATGGAGTATTAAATGACAAAGATATTTTATAACGTGCGACGAATGATACCGTGCATCCTAATGATGACGAAGAGGGAGATAAGTTGATTTCTTCAGAAAAAATCAACGCTGTCTGAGAAATTTAAATTATAGATGATTTATCATTTCTTAAATACTTTGAGCAGTAGAATGACAGCACTTTCACTGAAAAAAATAAAAAATAATTGTGTAAAAAATATTTATGGTAAAAATTATTTGACCACTCTACAACATCCCAATCGGTATTTGCATTTGCACCAAAGAGATTATATACAGAGAGTCGAAGACAGAGCGGTAATTTGAAGCTTGAGCGGTGACTTTTTTATGTACTAGAATTAATTACTTATTAGAAACTACTTATTTGCTTGTTTTTAGTTCTTCTACCTCTTTTTATCTCGAAGGTGTCGTGAAAATGAGTGCATTGATACTTCATACAGGTTTATCCAATTGAAACTTTGTAAGTCGTATAATGTGAGAACAGTTGCTCATATGAAAAAAATGTAAAATACCTATTTTGTAGAAAATGTTATAATGTACAAATTTCATAAAAGCTATTTTTATCGGTTGACTAATAAGAAGCGAGAACTTGACAAAAATGTTTTTTTTATGGACTTTGACACCGTATAACTTTTGAAGTGGATAACATATCAACGGGATCTTTTAGTATGTTATTTAAAATGACAAAATAACGAAATATACAAAAAATCAACTAGCTCAGACTTTTTCCGCACAGCCTGTTTTTTTTATTGGCTAATGTGATTGGACTACACAATGTTATAACACTATTAGTATATCATGGAAGAGTTTTCTGTTTTCTTAAAATTCGTGTGTAAAACACATGTATCGCATTAAGTTGTTCACCACTTAAAATATCGACATTGAAAATTGATTTTATGGAAACATTAGCCGTTCTTTTGTATCCGTAACTACCCACTACCCAAAAAATCTAATCCTGTTTAATTTAGTAACAAATTCCTACAAACTCAGTCGTATAAATTAAACTCAAATTCAGTAAATAAAAATATATAACAAGTTTTAATGTTAAATTATCTTTGACAATTATAAAACGACTCAAAGAATGACAACGCAACATTTTTGAAACAAACAAAACGCAATATAAATATCGACCTTAATAAATAAACAAAATTAGTGTGAAAATGAAATAAATTTACATAATTAGTTGTTTTGTGAAAATTAACTTATGATACCGTAAGTAAATGATCTATACGTTAGGATATTTTCGAGAACTGCCTATCATTGCCGAATAACCCAAATACCATTCCCCGCATACCCTAAGACTCAGCTACAACGTTTTACCATGGACAAGAGCATAATTCATCTTCAGTGAATATAATCTCTTTATTAACAATATTTTGAGTATGTCCGAGAACACACAATTACTGGATTTTTACCTCTAAAGGCATTGTTATTAAACAAATTATAGATACAGTAGACTCTCGATTATTCGGGATGGATGGTAAAAAAAAATCCCGGAAAATCAAATTCCCGTTTAACCAAAAACGTAAAAAAATGTTCTACAATATACAAAAATCACACACTCCGCGCATCTATTGATGTATGTGTGTATGTACTTACCAAATAAAGGCACACACGTGTACATTTATGAACAGCGCATATTATTGCAGGGTTGTCAAATAACTTCCACTGTATACATTATTTTACACAATTATTTTTAAATTAAAAGTCTATTCATCACCATAAGTTAAATTAAATTCAAGTC
Organism: Eubasilissa splendida; assembly: GCA_031772225.1. NCBI lineage: Eukaryota > Metazoa > Arthropoda > Insecta > Trichoptera > Phryganeidae > Eubasilissa > Eubasilissa splendida. Next base: position 12,228,645 of record CM062847.1, on the reverse strand, counting down.
TACGTCAGCCACAAAATTTAACACAATAATAATTTAAAAAATTAAATGAGTAAATAAAATATGGAATCATTTAGAGAAATAAGAAAGTATAGACAATTGTTTTTTGCACTTTGCTGTTTTTTGACAAATCCTACTTCGAATATTTCTCAACATCATTTTTTCAGCGAGTGTGCTGTCACCCTGCTGCTCAAGATATTTAAGAAGTGATTCTGCGTGATTTAAACCGATACCATGATTGATTTTTTCTGATGCAATCAACTCATCTTCCTCTTCATCATTATGCACAGTATCATTCGTCGCGCATTGTAAAATGTCTTCGTCATTTAATACTTCATGACCAGCCTCATTGTCATCTGCGTTAAGCCAATCACGTACCGATTGCTCATCAACATCCCTGCACCCATCAATTTGTCGCAAATTTTTTAACACTTCTTCTTCGTGGTTTTCTTCAAATCTGAAAAATTCATTATCATTTCCCGGCAAAATTTTACGCCAAGACTTTTTAAGAGTAATGCTTCTTATAGACTTCCACGCCGCTGAGATTACATAAATTTCATCCAAAACTGTCAGTTATTTCCAAAATGTTAATAAGTCAGTTTCATTTTCTGTTGCTAACTTAAGTAGCAAGTTTCTGCGATAGATCGTCTTTAGTTGCTGGATGACACCTTTATCCATCGGTTGAATTAAAGCTGTCACATTTGGCGGTAAATATTTCACGAAAATATTTCCATCGTCTGATTTTAAAACTTCCGCATTTGGATGACTCGGCGCATTGTCCAATAATAGAACAGCTTTGTGGCAAACTTAAAGATGATAAATATTGGCGCATTGATGGCACAAATTTGGTTTTGAACCAACAGGAAAATATCTCTCTGTCCATTCAGGCTGATTTGTTGTAGTAATTGACAGGTAAATTCGACATTGACATTTCTGAGAAAGCTCGTGGTTTTTTTGCCGTGCTGATTACACAAAGTTTCAGAAGATGAGATCCGGAGGCATTACCACAGCAAAGAACTGTTAGTCGCTGCTTTTGAAGCTTATCTCCAGGAGCTTTTAATTCAGTCTCGTAGGCCAAAGTTTTCGACGGGAGACATTTCCAGTATAACCCGGTTTCATCGGCATTGTAAATTTGCTCCGGCGTAAGATCTTCGGTTTCAATAAATGCTTAAAACTTGGTGATGAATTCTTGAGCAGCTATTTCATTACAGCTTAATTTTTCATCTTGAATAGCAATTTGTTGGATGCCGTGTCTCTGTTTAAACCGAGTTAACCATCCAGAAGACGCATTAAAATCACCCTGTAACATTAATTTGTCATAAAAATATTTTGCTTTGACTGCGCAAACAGCCCCAGAGACAGGAATACCTTCCGCCCTTTGTTGATTGAATCACAAAATCATGGTCTTGTCGAGATCCTCATGTGTTGACAATTTCATCGTTTTTCTATTGGTCATGCGTCTGATGTGCCTGCAAAATCTAACAGTTTTGTCTTTTTTTTTCACGATGTTGCGTATGGTTTGGTCACCAACATTATATTGTTATCTTAAATTTAACTGTTGCACCGTTTTCAAACGATTTCTAGCTTTTTTTCAATTGAAAGCACAACTTGTTTGCGTTTATCCATTATTAAAAATAAAACACCTTTTTACAATAAAAAAAAAACTGTGACACTCCTGAAAGAATATGGAGAAAATGCATTGCCACTTTCGTAATTTTCCGACATTCTATTGTAAACAAGTGACTTAGTGTCACAACCGGACACAACCAACCCCAATAAAGCTTTAAAACAAACTGAAGGTTACATAATAACAATAAATGTTTTCGGACACGTTGACAGCTGATGTGCTTGACTCTAACCACCTGTTTAGCCCTTATGAGCACATGGAACATTTTGGTTTTTATAAAAAAATATTCAATGACTTTCAAAATTTGAAACATCCCGGATAATCGAGAGTCTACTGTATTTATATTATATGTGAAGTATGGGTATTACAGGATCATAGATGGCGATAGTGAAGTTGTAGTTAATACTCAAAAGTGTTGCTACATGGTAACATATATACAACTACCAAGAATTTGATAGATATAGAGGTTGATTGGGTGGAATGGTGAATGTTACATTGTATAAAGTGATCATTTAAGCCAGCCGAAGACAGGTCGTAAGCATTGTAATACCCATACTTCCTATATAATATAATATAATATAAATAGCCTCGTCTCCATGAGATATCTATAATTTGTTTAATAATCTCTTTAGTTTGCACAAACACACGTGCACAACTTTAGACAGTAGTTACGCTTACGCGAGATTTTTGTAATTTTTAAATATTTTTTTAATGCTTTCAGATTAATTGGGAAATTTGATTATAAGGGATTTCTTTTCACCGCCTATCCCGGATAGTGGATAGCGGGATAATCGGAAGTCTATTGTAATACTATCATAAATAATATATTTTTCTAAAGAACCATTCTGAATGTACAATAATATTATATTAAAATCTGACATTTATTTCAGAAATAATCTGTAACAATGACTTAGTATTATTCTAGGAGCTATAAATGTAATAAATCAGTCTTGTTTTTATCATATTACTGTTTATTAAATCAAACGTAAAGAATATTAAATATTATTATTATGATTATTGCCAATATAATTTTCAACATTAAATTGGTTAATAAATAATATATTACAAAATTTATTAGCACTAGTGTTAGTTCCAAAGTGATGTATATAATAAATTATTTATAATAGGAAACCAGTGGCACGTACAAATTTAATGCACACACTCCCCACACCCACCACTTCTATAAGTTTAAATCATCTTCCATGAAAAGGTGCCCCAAGTAAGCCATTTACTGTGCCCTTAGAATTGTTCGTCTTGCCAGGCATCAAAATCAGACATGTCCAGTTTTTATGGTTTTTGAATTTAAGTATGTACAGATATAAAGCAACTGAATTTTGTATAAAAACACTTAAAATTTGCTTATTACTTCAATCGCAGATATGTCCAATTAATTTAAACCCAGACAAATATGTTTTCAGCCAATAAGGTGACAGTAATTGTTCATGTGACCTGTGGTTACTGGTCATGTTCAATATGATTCTAAATGTTACAGTTGTGGTACAATGGTTTTTTGCATTTTACCCGAAAACAGATAAAGTGGACATGCTTGCCTTTGATTTTGGACCTCACATATACAGAGTGTAACAAACCTAGTCCCACAATATTTTTTGGATGGATACCTGACTAAATTGCAAGTTGAAAATGTTCAAGGAGTATGAGAAAATCTGTATGGTTACGAAAAATATTATTGAATAAGATTTTCAAAAAATTGATTCATTATTTTATATCTTAGTTTCAAGCCCTAAATCATCTGTATTCTTTTCATTTACATGTACTGTACATTTCTGTATTCCATACATAATTTTTGGAATCCATCAAAAATTTCAATTAATTGAAATAATCATATTACATGCACCTTGAACATTTTTGATTCATATTTTTAATATGCATCTATAATAAATAATAATAAAATATTGCGCGCAAGGTATGTTACACCCAGTATTAATACATGAGAGACGTGGACATTCTATATAATATTAAAATAATATATTTACCTAGGCCCATCTCCACACAGCATTTAGCATGATCAGGTCTCGGCTCCGGGCATCCGGACACACAATAATAGCAGTCTCCAAGTGTAGAAATTTTCTCACAGTTATTCAACTGACAAAGGTCATCAAATCTCTCAAATAGATCATTTAATATATTAACTAGTTCTTCCGCAGTCTTGTTACTCGACATCTTTGTGAATCCAACAATATCAGCAAATAAAATGCTGACATTTTCCATGCAGTGCATGTTGAAGGGTCTGAATAAAGACTTTAGGTCTGATGCTCCTGGATTGGAATTTCGAGGATACAGACTATTATTTCTTTTCAGACTGTTTTCGGATTCCATTCCGGTTTCGGACATTAACCAATCGGCAACCTTGGGCGGCATTACGGAATGAATCATTTTTTCTTTTAAAATTTTTTCCATTTCCAATTGTTTTCTCACCAGTAGACTCTGGCCTACTTTCATGAATGTTCCTCGCATGCGGACAATCGTCATCAATAATATGTGGACTCCGATTAGATGAATGCATAATTGGAGGAGAATTCTCACTGTCAGACCTGGGTAACTTATGGCATTATCTTGGCATTGTTGAAACGCATTTATCACTTCAAATGCAACAGAGTAAGTCACACCGAAGCCAATACACAAATAGAATGGAAGCGGTATAGTCGTGTAAATGATGAGAATGATTTCTGCACACATTGCAAAATGCCCCGCCTGGCTAATGTCGCCGATGAAATGAATATCTTTGAATGATTTGTATGGAAAAAATCCAATGAGGCATAAACTTAATATGCACAGTTGCAATGTGATTATCACAGATATACTTAAAGTATGCATTCTATAAAAGTCTGTAAAAGTTAAAAATATTGCAAACATTGTCACGAGAAAGACTCCAAAAAATATAGAGCAAAGAAGAGGCCATGTTGATATAAATCCAGACAAGCCGATAGCTAGAAAGTATGCAGTCCAGGAAATACAGAATATGGAAACATACAGCAGCGCAAGCCTGTAACAAAATACCTCAAATTAAACTCGGATACTATGAACACATGAACAATACACACACGAACATGAACTGACTTGTGATATGTTTGTTTGATCAACAAGATAAATATTTGATTTTCCTATTGTGTCTTACTAATGAACAATAAATGATCTAATCAAATAAAGACAAAGGTAGAGACACAGAGACAATTATAATAACACACAAGAATTATTATAACAAGTGTGAATTGAATGCCCACAATTTCAAAATAATATAACATACCTAATAATAATAAAGTAATGGGAAACAGAATTAGATTAGGTATATGTACAACGGATATTGAAGATATTAATACAACACTGTGCAAATAAGATAGTCAAGTATCTAAGAGGGAGCCGTTAAAGATAAGAAGCCTACCTGAATCTCAGTCTAATGGGAGTGAATGTGCTGGACTTGTACTGTCCTTCGAGGATCTCCGAATCAAACTTAGGGTTAAAGAATGAGTTGGAGGCGGCACGCTCGAAGGGGACAGGCATAGCCAGTCCGCAACAGCTGGAGCGGCGATGCCCCCGAGCCAGTAACGCCTGGATGTGCGGGGCCATGCACAGGTGCAGCTCTTCCTCCTCCTCCTCATCCCCGGCCACCGCCCCCTCTCCGCCACGACGTACGCTGCCATGACGCTTCAAACTCAGCGAAGAAGAGCGCTTCTTTTTACTAGACATGTTTATTACATCGCACTTTTGACTCATCCATGCTGTTTATAACTAAAAATTTAAAGGAAAACACATTTTACATGTCAAATTGACTCAAATACAAGATTCAGATAAATAATTAAGAAAATCAATGTCCAACAGACGAGGCACTCGAAGTTTCACACACTAATATGGCACTTCAGACAGTTCTGAGAAAGATGTTCGAGAATTGTGATGCAATTCCCTGGACTTGTCAAAATATAAACATATTTTAAATAATAAAAAACAAAGTGAGATTAATGTGTCCATAAATTTCCTTATCGCGTATTACGGGGCACTACATATTATCTCGAGAATTAGCGCAAGATCAGATCGAAACCCTGAAAAGGAATGTTCCAAGTGCAACTGTCATCAGCTGTTACCTGAATTGTTTAAGAAAAGTGCACAAACTTTAGAATCCGACAGTAAAATGAGATTCACATATTATTTATTTTAATTTTTCAGATACTGCCCCACAGACTGCAATGAAAATATTTGTTTAAATGAAAACAAAAATACTGAGATACTCGAAAAAATATTGCCCTTCTTTATCAGGGTTGCCATGTGCAATAAATCGTTAATGTCAATCAGCATCAATGGCTATAAAGTGAAAAATATGTAATTGTGGTACCTACCGGACTGGTTAGTAAAGTTAGAATGTGATAATGATGTTTCATGATTTGTAAGACGAACTTTCTTGCAAAAAATAAATAGTTGACTTAGGACCAAACAGGATAAACATTTCTTTTAAATTTTATTTTGATGTGCCCATATCATAAGAAATAGAATATCAAGATAAAAAAACATTACACAAATATTATACCACTTACATGATCATTAGCGATCAAATAATAAATATATTGCACCATATTTGAGCGTTGATTAAACAACCTGCAGGGACGTCATCACCATGAGAAGAAATTGCCGGAGAACGTTATTTTAGGGGAAAATGAAATGTTCCAAATTTATATTTTATATTTATACAGACTTTTATATTCCCAAAAAATATTTCACTGTTGCCGATTATTGTCTAAAAATTACGTCTGGATTAGGTCTAAAAAAAGCACTTTTAGTTGAGTTGAATTTCACTGTGTAAAATATTTACAAGTTTTTTTGTTAAACTCTTAACACCGTATGTTGAAGAAAAAGAAATGTGTACTGTATATAAATTCAGACCGGTAAGATCAACCATCGATCAAATGTTTAGTATAAGAAAAACTGTGCTCAATATGTTAAGACATTTGTCACCTACTCATTGCCTTAAAACATGTCGTGTTGAGCGGGGTGCCCTTTATAAATCACTCATATTACTGGATATAAGTAAGAAGCTGGTAAATATGTTAAAAGTTGCCATATCAAAATACAATCGTCGAGTTAGAGTTGATAATAATCTCTCCAGCTCGCTCGAGGTTAAAATAGATGTGTCAAGGAGATGCCATTTTCTCATTACTTTTGATTTCAACGCATTATTTGGTTATGCAGGTGATATTAATATTGTGGGTGTAACCTTCCATTCCTTCCATTGGATTCCATTCAATCCACATTTTCATCACGCGAATGAGCGTAATGTCAGAGTTTACACTAGCGCTGTCCATAATACAGTCATAACTTTATGCAGCCTGCCTATTTATTCTGCCAGAGTCTGCGAACAATGTTCCGGACGCCGTTTGCTCGACCATTTCCATTGATTGATGATCATTTTCTCATTTACTATTACTAAATAAAAACCAACAACCGCAGGGGACTCATTAAAATAAATTAATATTGATTGGTGTCTAATTGTATTTTATATACTTACATTGTTTTTCAATTAAATTTCGAATATTTCGATATTGGGCGCTACTATCGAATTATTTCAAAGCAGGGTATTGCATCATTGCGACCATCATAGATAAAAGAATACATTGAGAGCGACTACTTTCTTTGCAAAAACATTTGGCGACGCCGATGTCTAAAAATACACATTTTTTCTCATAAAAGTGTGAATAATATAGAAGACATCTGACCAATACATTTTGTTCTTACTATTTAATTCATAAAACGCGTAGTAATAATCTTATATACAATGTATATTCACCGGGTCCTTCTATTTTTCATTATGCCCAGTGGCTTGCATTTCATGCCTATTAAATATGAATTAAATATATTGATTAGAAAGGTATACATATAAAATGAATTTTATCGAAAAGTATTGTTGTTGCGCCACCGGGATTCGAACCTGGATCTCTTTCCTAACCGGGGAAGGTGCATTATCCAACTATGCTACAGCGACAATATTTTTAGCGACAAATTTAATATATTTAAAATATCACAGACCTATGTTCTGAATAATTACAATTTCACTATAAGAATGTGTTCTCCTAATAACTATTATAGTTTATTTGGGAAAGCTGTTTGTAAAACAATAATGTTCCGGGCGCGAGTCTCGATGATTACTATATTTTTTCGATAGATACATTTTTCTGTGTACCTTTCTAAGCGATTAAAAGTATTTAAAATTTGTGTTAATTATTAAGGAAATGTATTCTAATAATTGTAACTTCTCTAAAAAATGTTTTTTCATTAAAAAATAAAATATACTAGTCTTCAATATGTATTAACACTTGCCTGACTAATATCGTTGGCTTTGGTAATACTAAGGCAACTTCATTCCGTGCTTTAAGCAATATACTCACTTCAAACCGGTGAAAACAGCGAGTGCTTCTCATAGCTTTCATCAAATACCCGAATCGATGCTCGATATATTTTTTCTAGATGTACAAAAATATTATATTAAATAAAAATAACAATAACTTTGTATGAAACCACGAAATTTATTGTACGTCGACCGGTTTCGCTTGTCTCAAGCTTCATCAGGACTGATCATAAAAACGAGAAGACTGCGCTTATATATATACACAAAGAGGGAGATAGTATATAAAATTGCATGTGAAAGAGAGAGGCAGAATATATATATGGATAAATGGGAGATTAAGGAATGGGAAAATACAGTGTTGATGGATATTAAGCTGATTTTAAAGGAAACATACCTAATATGGGGCTAATGGATAAATTGATTTGATTATTAAGAATTGGCGTACCAATATTTATTGCCTTTTTTATTTCAAGGGCTTTTAAATTGTCCAACCGGAGGCGAAATCCGTTTTTATGGAAGATATTGACCCCTGTGGTATTATCAAAAGAATAGTCTTTTTCAATAATATGGTTGGAAAATTCTGAGAAACCATTACTGTTTACACATTTAAGATGTTCTTTGACACGAATATTGACATTACGAGCCGTTTTGCCTATGAGGGATGAGAATGAGGGACATTTATTGCAAGTTAATTTGTATATACCCGAGTAGCTTCATTTGTTATCTTTATCTTTTGAGTTTATTACAAATTTTTGTAAACTGTTGTTTATGTAAAACGCTAGCCTGATATTAGAAGAAATATAAATTAGTATATACAAATTAACTTGCAGTAATTTTGTATTCTATCTCCCTCTTTATGTATATATATATATATATATATATATATAAGTACACTCTTCTTGTATTTATGATCAGTCCTGATGAAGCTTGAAATAAGCGAAACCGGTTGACGAACGATAAATTTCGTAGTTTCATAAAAAGTTATTTTTATTTAATATAATATTTCAAACCACAAAGTGATTGTTTTCTATATATTAACGACTTCATTCCCCTGGTACTAAATAATATTTTTCATCAATATTATTAAAACGATATGATGTAGCGTAAGAGGTTGCATAAATATTTAGAGGCACAGAATTGTACAATGTCAAGTAGTAAGTGTAAATATTATTATTAAAGCCAATTAATGTAAAAATACCAGTGCAAAAATTATAAGACTAATCTATGATTATAAAAAAATACTGCTGCAGCAATTTTTATATTATGTCTGGAAAAAGTTTTGAACACAATTTCTTCCCTTTTTGTTATATATCACATAAGGCTGTGGTTTCAACTCTTTAGGTTAGCATTAAGCCCGTTGTATATTTTTGACGTTAGAAACGAATACATTTATTACCCATAAGTTATGTTTACTTTTGGTACCTATACTGTTACACTTTTATGTGTGGAGAATTGGGAAATGGATGTCTAGCGGAAAATTTTCAAGTTTAATATTAAATTAAATAAAAACTACATTGTTATTCTCATATTTTATTTATACAAAATTGAGTTAAATGACGCTAATGTAATGTTTTATAAACAATATCGTCTAAATGCCGTCCATTTCTCTCAATACACTCTTGCAATCGGACTCTTAAATTTGCGAACAAGAGAGAGCTAAGCGTTGGTTCAATGGCAGCAACTTCACGGCGGATATTTTCTTGTAGGGCCTGAATTATCCGAGGATTGTTGCTGTAAACTCTCGATTTAAGGTATCCCTACAAAAAAAAGTCGCACGGTGTAAGGTATGGCAGGGTATGTCTCTGTACTTGCTAATTAATTTATTGGGAAAAGTTCCTCTCAGCTTCTCCATTGAAACTCTAGCTGTGTGTGGAGTAACCCCGTCTTATTGAAATTGTGTTCTGTTGTTGAACTCAGGAAACAGCTGCAATTGCGGTACCAAAAACTCGTCGATCATTCGGCAATACACGTCAGCAGTGACTGTCTCTCGTTGGTTAAAAAAATAAGGGAAAATTATCCCTCAGGCAGAAATTGCACACCACACTGTCGTTTTTGGACAATGCAAACGTTTTTAATGGTGTTCCCTTGGGTTGTCGGGGCACCAGTATCTCATGACCTATTTATTAACATAGCCATCGATATGAAAATGTACTTCGTCAGTAAACAATATGTTTTCAAGCGTTCGTGCTGTTCCCACACTTTCCAGCATCGGTTTCACGTAAAGAATAGTAATTTTCGTCGAGAAACTGCACGACTTGCAGTTTGTATGGGTGAAACTGTAGTTTCTTTTTCAAAATAACGTGCACTGTTAGCGTGCTCGGCCCATCACTTACTCGCCGAATATTAAAGTGAGTACAAAAAGCGCGACGCGCACGGACCAATGAATCACCGCGCTTTAAACATTGCTTAACCGCGAACGCGCGGTGCGCTCCTGACCCGTGACTCATTGCTACTGGAAAATAAGCAAATCACGCGCGACAAACAATACCCCTCTCACTTACCTCACCCTGATGGTTTACGAGCAATTATAATTTAACCTTGAAATTTTTACGCTGGACATCTTATACCTACTTATAACGAACTAATAACGTTTCTCTAATTGTAATGTATTTAATCACTTTAAGCATAGCAGCTACTCGAGTGAACCGAGAAAACTCGAATATTCAGAGTTACACTTAAATTTTTGTAATGAGTGATATTTTTTACAGTATTTTAAAAAAAAATTTAGTTATAGCGACAATTCTCGAAGATTAAAATAAGTTTTTTTTTTTTGACATCGTTAAAATGTATTTAATTAATACATACATATTTAAGTAAAGAGGGCGCGAATATTTTGTTAAATATTTTTTACAATCTAGAATCAAGTCAAGAATTCCATTCTACAGAAAATCGTCTAAGAACTTTATAATTTTTTTATTATATTTTAATACACAGCACTTGTTATGTAATATTTTATATGTTTTAAATGTATAATATATGTGTTGGCACATTAATAAAAAATAATATTTTTGTACATTTTATTTCATAATTATACAACTTTTATACGATTATGAATACACGTTGATAATGATTATTTTGTAAAAATGTAAATTTTTTATTGGATTTAAATAAATACATTAAAATAAATTCATTTTTTTGGCTTTATAATACGATACGATAAATTTTCATCGCTCGGTGTAGGTAAAGCAGCTCTACGTTTGAAAATAGTGTATTTATTTATTTAAATTTGATCTTCCGATCAGAGATCCGATGAGATCAGCCAATAAAATCCAAGACCAGTCGCGATCAAAATATTGACGGAACTGTTTACAAAAAAAAAATGTTTGATATAAACAACATTCCTCTTCAATGCAAATATTATTATTATGTATGTTTTATAAGAAAGTAGAATTTATTGTGTATACATAAAAAAAGAAAATGTATATTGAGAAATGTTTCAAATATCTAGATATAACATGAATCAAGACATACTTAGATACAAGAATGAGGCCAAGCAGGAGAAATATTTTCTCATGTAACCATAATAAAGTGGTTTTCCGAGTAACGGAAAAACTCTCTAATACGTAGATATATGTTACAAAAATACAAACCCAAAATACAAAATAAATAAATCATGTATTTTTGGAAACATTAAGTTTGTACATCAACGGAAATAAGAAGAGAAAATTTTAGAACACGTAAAAACCAGATTCCATAAATTTTATATATCTAAAACTGACAAAAAAAAAATTTACTCTCAAAGATTGCTGTGTAATCAATCTTAATCAAACAAATAATTTTCTAAGAAATTTTACCCTCCAAATATGCGTCATTTTCGGCAAACAATTCAAAATGAATTATTCAAATTAATACAAAAAATTTCTTGACAGACTGTAATTTGAGATTTGAAGGAAAAGATTATCTTTATAAATAGTACATTTTTTACATAAGAAATTTTATTTTATGAAAAAATACTACTAATTTCTTCTGGAATTTTGAATAGTATTTGTTCATTCTTACATAGTTTTTGCTACATTTGAGTTTTGTAACATGTAACATTTTATGAACAGTGGATTCCACCCAAATAATAATTATTTTAAATACTAATTAAAAGCATTAATTAGAAATATATACATAGAAAATCAATTTTATCGAAAAATATTGTCGTTGCGCTACCGGGATTCGAATCTGGATCTCTTTCCAAATAGTAAAAGGTGCATTATACAACTATGCTACAACGACAGTAATTTTAACGACAAATCTTCGAACCCATATGTTACACTTTTCGAATTAATACATCTGTCAAAGTAGATGGCTTTCAAATAATGGAACGATAGATGTATTAATTTTAAAAGTGTAACATAAGGGTTCAAAAATTTGTCGACAAAAGTACTGTCTGCTGTAGCATGGTTGGTTAATACAATTTCCCCGGATTGGAAAGAGATCCCGGTTCGAATCACGGTAGCAACAACAATATTTTTCGATAAAATTGATTGTACATGTATATCTTTCTAATTAATACATTTAATTAGTATTTCAAATATCACAGACCGTCTGTTCTGAATAATTACAAGTTTACAATAAGAATGTGTTCTCCTTGATAATTATTATTTAAATGATTTTTCCTTACGTTCAGGTTATTTTATTTCTCTTTATTTTTTCATACTGAATTCTCAAATAAAAATTTGAAATTAATACTTAAAAAATGCAACGAGTTTTTCCTTCACATTAATTTTGTATCTTGGCGTATACAGTTAATATAGATACTTATGAATCATATATTGAACGAGTATATTGAATTAAGATGTTACATTATATAATAGGTACATTTTTAAAAATACAAAAAAAATCATCACAAGATACAATAAATCAGTAGATTAATAAATCTTATTACAGGCATTTAGTTAACATTCACAGTAATATGGCAAAACATGGTATGTCAATTTTTTTTGACAAATTGAGGTTCGTCTAAATGTGATTCATAAGATGGCGAAATATAATAAATTTAGGTATTATAGGTTGAGAGAAATAAGATATGTTAATTAATACGTGAAGTCCATTGTTTAAATTTCTTAAGATGGTAAATTATTTTATGTTATGTGACTTATTTTGAGATATAATAACCTTTGTAAATAATAGTTTTATACACCTATATATAACAAAATAAATCTTGTAAATTAATATCAAAGTTTAAAATTGCCCTCCTTTAAAATTTTAAAAAACAGTCCTATCGTATTTTTCCACCTTACTATAGAAATACATTATTAAATAGCTCAAAAGTTAAATAGTTATACTAAATACCTAATAGTAAAGTAAAGAAACATAAATTGTTATTTTTAAATTAATTTAAATATTACGCAATATATTTTACTTTACTTAAATAATGTAAATAACCTAGGTATATATATGTTTAATTTGAGATTTACGTGAGCAGTAGTATATGCGCTTTTGAGTTTGATCGCGTTCTTTGTGTATGGTTTCCTTGAGAAACCTAAGCCGACGTTTCGGCACGGTAACACGTGCCATTGTCAAGACGTTGTTTCAAAAAATTATGGTACAACCGTTTTTTTTCGCATGAGATATAAATCTAACACAATTGAGTAATTTTTAGTAAGTCGGCCTAGGCTTCCCCAAGGAAACCATATACAAAGAGCGCGATCTAACCCCGAAGAGTCGCCATATATATATTACTTACCTAGTTATCAAAATCATTAACGTTTGCACATTCTGCATTATTAAAAGATTAATGAATAAGTTATACGTATGTATAATATTTAAATAGACTTTCCTTAAGTATTTATTTAATTGCATTAAATTAATAGTTATTAAATACTGCAATTTGTAGAAAAAGTATTTTTAATTGTTCAGAACATTAACATTCTAATGACAACGTACGCAATATACGATATGTTACAATATAAATTGAATGAATTTAAAAATGAAGTGTAACTTTAAAAGTGTGATAAAATTTACATACGAAATTAAATGATCAATATGCAGAAAAAATAAGAATCTTGAAACTTATGGTGTCTGTCTATGATCTCTGATTTCAGAAAATCGCCGGTAAAGGTCGGCAAGTATCGGTTACGTCATTCAGTTATGTCAATCATATCTCACTTCGTGTCTAACTCTGTACTGTCCTTTGCGCGCTATCAAATCTCAAAAAAATGTCACGTAAAGGTTTATTAGTCTAAATAATCAGGCCTATTCTCAAAATTGCAATATTGAAATGAAGGTGATTGTTACACCAACCCTCAAAAATAGACAGTATGTAAATTAACATCCGTGTTATATTTGAATGAGAGAGAGGGAGAGAGAGAGTGAGGGAGTGAGGGAGATAAACGTACCATAATCTGTCAAAACATAAAAATGGCAACAGGATTGGCCGTGATTCTTCACTTCACCTTTTTCTGTGAACTTTGAATACTGTATTAGTACTTATTTTAACCAAAAACTTATATTTTTAGTCGAAACTCGAGAATGGAAAGACGTCGTTTGCGTGATTTGTGCGGTATAGTTGTACCTTATCAAGGCGGTATAGTTGTAAAAATTGCCCATTTGGAATTTCCATCGGGTTGCACAAATCACGCAAACGACGTTTTTCCATTCTCGAGTTTCGACTAAAAATATAAGTTTTTAGTTAAAATAATTACTTATACAGTATTCAAAGTTCACAGAAAAAGGTTTGTTCATAAATTACCTATTGATTTCCTCATCCGCAGCGTCGTAGTAAAGAATCACGGCCAATCCTGTTGCCATTTTTATGTTTTGTCAGAACACGGACGTTAATTTATATACTGTCTATTTTTGAGGGTTGGTGTAACAATCACCTTTATTTCAATATTGCTACTTTGAGAATAGGCCTGATTATCTTTATTTTTAACCTATATATTCTGTGCAATATTGCTGTGGTAAGTATTAATAATACATTAAGTGACGTTTCTATTGGGCGGAAGATTTATTTTTACTAATAGTAGAAGAATATTCTACAAAACTGCGATATATGTCGTTTGTATTTTACGTCAGTGGCACAGCTGTATACAATGATTTAGAATCTCAACATAAAATATTTTAACTATTGATTAATAAATAACTACGTGTTCATAATTAATTAACTTGATTTGAATTAATTCAATATAAAGATTTGTTTACATGCCATAAAATTACTTATCCGCGAATAGATATAATATATAGAATACTCGTATACAAAATTTTGCTGATTGTGTGTAGCATTCCTGCCAAATTTCCAAATCAGCATGCAATGTGGACTCTGATCTGGGCCGCATGAAGCTTAATGACTCAGCGAATGGATGGGCGGATCAGTCCACTTGAAGTCCTCCTGATACGTGACGTAGACGAGCCAATAGAAGAGGTTCAAGAAACCAAATGAGGCCGGGAATAAAACCCGCGCCGCGCTGTCTATGCGAGATACGCTGTTGATGTGGCGATTGGCGCCGTGTTTCCCATTTTCTGCAATCGGAATATTACGGGTGTATTGAGATTGCGTTGTCAGGAGTTGGTGAATAATTATGCTGCGTTGAAGGACGGACACCAAGAAATATAATTTTTCTATACAATAAATTTCTCGTATGCTGAAACAACCTATCTTGGATCTTTAATTCAATATCTGTACCATCCATAATAAATAAAATAATTGAATTTTTGCATCATGCATTTGTCTGTATTTTAAAGGGACTAAATCAATTTTAATAATGCTATATTTAATAAAATGTATTTTTGCCTTGTATGTATATAATTTAAAAATATATATTTATTTATTTAAACAGTGTATATTATTAATTATAAATACATATTAATAGTAGGCATTTTAACAAACGTTATTTAACTATATTTCTTCTAAAACTCGTATATATAATATGCACAAACACTTCTATGATTTCCCTGTATAAACACGAGACACTCTTTTAAGGAGGAAGCAATACAAATATTGAGCTGTTATCAAAAAATTAAACCATTAAACATTGAGAATTTTTATACAAAATAGACAAAAAAAAATTTGTAGATTTAAAAAAGCTTATTTTTTTATTTTAGTACGTTCAACGTTATAATCGATCAAAATATTCGAGACTTTCGACCCATTAATTTTGAAATGATCACTACTTGTATCATTATTTTTTTCCACTTTAAACCCCTCCCTATAAAGGTCCTTAAAGTAGAATAAATGATATATTTAACATGATCAGCAATGATATGTTACAGTACATTTAAAAAAAATTCTTCCTGATTAAAAAAGAATATCTCTATACAGGAAAAACAAAAGTTGAAAGCCTTGAAATTCTTCTACATTCCCCATGAGATAGAAGAGGTGTTAATAGCTGACTTCACTAGGGAAGCAGAACCTTTGAATGCACAGTACTCTCCACTCCCACTGTTCCGGAGAGCTGGAATAAGCTTTTACACTGGCAAGAACAACTACCAACCTGCCTCTCGCTGCCGTTGTCGCCGGAAGTTGTCATTCCCCATGAGGCAGTACAGTAGCTGCCTCCACTGAGGGACCCGAACCTCTGTCTGTGTGGTCCTCTCCATCGTGAGTTTCACCCCCCTCTTAACCTCCGGGGAGCCGGGAGAGCCGTAGGACTGGTTACAACATAATACAATAGAAAATAATGATTAAATTACGATGTGTAGTTATTTTTATATACAATGTTAAGTACTTGAGTTGTCTGCGACAGCTCAATGCTAGCTACCCAACATATGATTCTCGGTAGCTCCGCAATGAATCACGCCAGGTGTCAATTACAATATTTATTACAAGAATACTGTTATGATACAATAATATACACGTATTTACGGAGATGCGGGCGGCAGAGAAAGAGACCGCGCTCCCGCGTGCGCGTCACCTTTTAAGCCACATAATACAGACGGTAATCCCAAAGACATCTCATATAGATATTAAATTTATAGTTTTAATAATATATGGCGCGCCTGATATTTATAAAAAAAAATGATCAGACTCGCCGGAATTGCTAACGTTAAAAACAAATAAATATTTCTATTAAATAATATGGTATATACTCGTATGTAGATATTTTATTAAATTTATGCTTTTGAGTAAATGTTTGATTGTTTATTTAAAATATTTGTTTGTAATATATTTAATAAAATATTTTTAAAGTTGGTTAAATGAATTTTGGATCCTGCAGAAATATCGTCTAGAAATAACCTTTGCGAGTCTAGCATTTAAGATAATAAAAATATATATTTATTCTAATATAATTTATGACATAAAGCGATATTTGTATTAATAAATTAGAATTTCTAATTTTCACTATAAAACAATAATTTTTAGATTTTACGAGATTGGTTCAGACACAATAAACAAAATCAGTTAGTCGGTGAAGTTTGGCAATCGTTCTAATAATTTTAAACCCACACTAAAATTAGCACTTCACGGCCATGGACATCATGAATCAAGAAAAGAAAATGTCAATTGATGTGTTCCGCACAGCATCGCGGACCACGGACGCGGTAGAAAGTGGCCGAGAAATGTATGGACAACAAGGCCATTTTTTCCGCGTCACAAAAACATTCCGCCCGGCATTCCGCGCCACTGGATTTTCCCCGCCACTGTGTCAACAGACCGCCGAGTGGAGGGGGTAGCGGGCCGCTGCGAGACTCCGCCCCCGCCGGCGCGCAGACTATGCCGCATTTAGTTTTACGAATAACTAGTTGTAGAAAATTATATGTTATAAAGATGTTAGGTTAATAAATAGAGAATGGAAGGGGCGATCGCCCGGC
>CM062847.1:11536478-11560477 GCA_031772225.1 Eubasilissa splendida | reverse complement strand
TACAGTAAAACCGCGATATAACGAAACCCGATATAGCGAAAAATGACGTATATCGAAAAAAAAATCGAAATTTAGTCCCTAAAACCAATTTTTCATACAAAAATGCATTTATATAACGAAATCCCGTTAATATTTATAACAAAATCATTTTTGTCCCGTACGAAAAAATGCCAATACATTTACGTAAATTTATAACGAAATAAAAAAATGTTAAAAGATGAAAATATTATTTCGCACTTCAAAGCCGCGCCGCTGCATCTGCCGTATGCGAACGGAAACGCCGCGCACAGCCTTTTCGGCGGTGCGCGGCGGTCTGCCGACAAGGTAGTAAAACAATTCAAACTTCTTCTTGGGTTCATAGTATCATATTTTGAAGTGGTTGCCGCCGTTACCGGTAAGTACCTTCGTCATTTATATACGACTCATTTTATAAAAATGCCGCGATTCAACTGTCAAATTTTTATTTTTGAATTATTTTTTATGTTTCATGCCCAAAACTATGTTTGAAGCGGCTCTACATTTAAACACAATTAAAATATTGTTTTGTGTTTGCAATATTCTGGAATTTACAAAAATATCTTCCAATTAGTGTTGAATAGGTTCTGTTCTTAATTTAATTCCTTTGATTATCCATTTGCTTATCTGTTTTAATAACAAAACTACTAAAAATATGTAGGTATTCAGTTCCCTATGGCCTTTTTCCTTCTTTGTTTGCAGAATTTGCGATCTTTTTTGAAGCCGCGCGACATTTTTTTGCGACGGCGCGTAACATATAGTAAGATTTTTTTTATTTATTTCGTTATATGTGGGAATTCGTTATTACGAATTTTTATTTTTTGGTCCCTTGGATTTCGTTATATCGCGGTTTTACTGTATAGGGCCTCCTGCCCGATGGATGGACCGAGTGAAATATGCCACAACTCTGCCTCTAACGGATGTATTTCGGTCTCCAGAACACCAAGTGAGATGGAAGAGATCGTCCAAGCAACCAGAAGAACATTTTGTGTGGGTTAAGATCCTCGACTGTGAGGAAGCAACAGAGAAGAGACATTTTTAATTGATCAGATTTAAGGACGATTCTTTAATTCAGCTTCACAGGCAAACACATAATTTATGAAATTTGCTACTAATGTTGTGAATAAGTTCAATATTAATTCATATCATGGGTAAAATATGCGTGAAAACATATATTTTTAAATAAAAATACACATTTTTAGGATCGATATAAATATTATTTAGTAAGAAATTATTGCATTTTTGATATCAAACTTGATTTTAAATAGTAGCTGAAGCCTCAAAGCATGTGAGTAAATACAATATATTATTTAAAAATGTATGTTTTCACTAAAACAAAGTACATATTTTAAAAACGTCGTAAATTGATAATATGTCCTGCAAATTGAATGCTTATAACACTATTAATTTTTAATATTTTGTTAATTTGTCTCAATTGAGATTTGTATCCGTAATCTTGGCTTCAATATTATAGGAAAATATATTTCATTTACCAAATAATTTTCCATATTAAGGTAATTCTGTTGCACGCGGAAAATGTATTTAATGGTCACCGTCTTTCTTATAATGGTTGTATTTTCTTAATTATGACAAATAAGATTCAGTTTATTAGTTTTATATTAGTGTAAATGTTCAATCTAAGTAATACTTTTTTAAATAGTCTAATCTAGTGTATCTATATAAATGAATAATAAAAACCCACATTTTTGTAAAAAAACAATAAATATTAATTATTTTTGAAAGTGCACCCTTAAATGAACTGCTGGTTAATTGGGTTAATCCACTTATTTGGGCTAAATCTCAAGGAACGGAAACCAAACCAAGGAACACTAATTTACATCACTTAATTGGGACAGTAAATTAAAGATAAAAAAAAAGTACATATTGTATAAATAACTTCAATGTTTACCGTCATGTCGGTACGAATTTCCCTTTTGCAAGCATTATAGTTCGTCGCTGAGAGCTGGCGAGCTATAAAAACCAGCACCGTGCAAAATTTCTTTGCTGTTTGCGGCATGAGCAATGAGGAAAATGAGGACATGTTAGAAATTCCTATTGTTAATTATCAAGAATTTTATAATATTTTTTTTACTATGGTGATTTTCGCTTTGCTTTTTGCTTTCATATTATATATCATAACATATTAGCACGATACTACTGTTCACATAGATTTAAGTTTTCACTATTTTAGCAATATGTACATATGAATAATTATTATTTAAATGTTGTTTCCATTTGTTGCTGTGGTGAATTAAAAAAATTGTTAGTCCATATCAGCGCTGGGAAAAATATTGACACCAAAAGTTTATTACAGGGCGTGGACCTTTGAGCCCTTATCTAATGTGGAACCCTAATGCATCGCATTAGCTGCATCGGCATAGTCACGCCGCTACAGGGAAGACTACAAGACGAAAATATAAAATAACAATAAAATGTAAAAGTGATCAATTAAAACACAAAAATTAGTATTTTTCGTTTTTTTTATTTTTTAAATATTTTTTTTTGCTACATCATGCTACGAAATGCAGCGTGGTTTTCTTTCATTTTTAGAGAGCTGCGTTTTCAGAAAAGTATTTAAAATATTTCTTTGTTTATTTTCTAATACATAGAGGGGTTTTGTGCTGTTTTAAAATTTTTTTTCTTCACCATAAACATAAGTTAACCAATAAAATGAAAAAAAATCTAATATTATATATGTATGTATACAGAAAGCAATACTGAGAGTCAATGATGTAAATATAATCAGCACCATATGCGTTTGTTGGTTGTTAACGCAACTTTAATAAAAAGTAACAGATAATGTGCGACATATTTAACTTCTCAAATAAATAAAATAAAATTATTCTAAATCTAAAACATTTAAAATGTTACCAATATGAGCGAAGGGATGATGACAAAATAAATAATTTATAAAATATTTGTTCACCTTTCGCGAGCAAAACGAGTGCTTCGAAAAAATGAAGCACCGAATGTCTTAAAAGTTACAATCGTTCCTTTTGGGTTTGATCGTTATAAAACAATAAAAATAATCAATACTTACTCTAATTTTAAAAATGGTAAAATAGTTTTCATAGAGGAAAATCGGGACATAAATACAAAATTCAATGACACATAAAAATGTTAAAACATATTTATGAATAATTTGCATTTATAAAATTATTTATCCCCTATATCTACTTTGCCACCTATAAAACGGCAATACAGTTCACAACTGCGAATAAAACTTTTAAATACTTATATACAAGTGTTCATAAACACGACACTCTGAACTGCACACATATTTTTTTTCATTCACTCTTTCTTTACTCTTCGTGCAATAATAGGATTAATGCATTCAAACTGGAAAATAAAATATTTTTCCAACATTCGCGACTTATGACAAAACTCATTTTCAAATAATACTATATTTAATAATGAACACATATTGTTAGCGCTGCTCTTTCCAACACTCAAACTAGATTCTTAAATAATTCAATAATACATGATGGATCATCGTAACAATCTTGATCGTGATCGGTACGGAAGAGTTTGGCGTCCTGTCCGCAGCTGCAGGCAAGCAGCGTGATGCAAATAACATACTTAAAGAAAATTATTCAAATTGATCTAAATATTATTATATTGATTAAAATGATTGATAATCATTATGCTGTAAAATTCAATGATTAAAATCTTTGAAATTTCACTAGAGGATAAAATGTGCCTATTAAAACAAATGAAAAACTTAATTTGATAAGTTCAAGCTGGAAACGCCCAAAATATGAACATATTACTTATTGAATTATAAAAGAAATAACTTACATATCTCACATTTTGTACGTTAAAAATGAACACACCGTGAATGCAAAATGGCACACATGATTTTCTTTTGACAAATTTACTCTAAATACAAATACACCTTTCTGGGTAAGTTTTCGTTAATTTTTTGGCCTGGCCGATGAATCGCATATATAAGCGTGACGGATTGCACATCCTACTAAGTAGTCGGTATGTAGGCGTGCACACATATAAATCCAAAAGATGTATTTATTACAAAACTATATTAACAAAACGTGAGACAAATATTCAATAATCACCTACATATAAATAAATTACAAGACAATTAATTATATTGTAAAATAAATAAAATAGAACCTTTTTTACAGCTTATAAATAATGTATTGTTTTATAAAACAACCTAGTCAAAATAAATTATTATAACTCTGTTACGTCAAATTTATTTACAGACTGAGATCATTTAAATTAATATGACTCAAATAATTCATCAAAAATAATCGGTTTGTATTGGCTAGTTGAAATATCCTGCTTAAATATAAAATTGTTCATTGACTATCTTTTTATTATATTTTCAAAATCGAAAAGAATAATTATGTGATGTTTTAAAAAACTGCAAACAATTTTTTTTTTTTTAAATATTAATTAAAATTTTATCTTCGTTTACGTTTTGGTTTTTTTTTATTAGCTTTATTGGCTGCAGGTGGAACCAGGGATGTTAGCGGCTCATCAGCGACCACAGAGGACTCCCCTTCTTGGGCATAATTCATTTCTGATGTCATCATGTTGGAGCAATCATCACTCTCAGTTTGAGATAAAGACGGGGATGAATTCTCCTCATCAGATGACTTCTCCATAATCACGATAGCCGTCTCTTCAATTTGTTTGGTTTTGTCTATACCGGTATCCTCTAACTCCTCCTCGTAATGTTTCAGGCCTGGATGAAAATAACTTGTAACACTGATGAAATCATCACTATTTCTAAACACTCCGTCATCATTATTTGTGAGATAATTGCTTTTGTTCAAAACACTCGATGAAGTAATCTTATAATTTGGGGGCCCTTGTGAGTAATCCAACAAGCTGTCGTGCATTTCTTGAATTTTTTGTTCATCCAAAACTAAATCTAGCGGCTCCAAGGGTGGCGGCTCGAGAAACACAGAATGGTGTTCATCGACAAAACACAAATCCGACTCGGGAGTATCGCACAGTGCTACGACTATGTTTTTCTTGTTGCTGACCATAGATAATTTTGAAGAGAACGAATCATCTTCATACAGTGTATTTATAGGAGTCACATCTTTTACTTTGAGAGATGTTGCTTCGAAAGTATCCCTTTCGGCACTTTTTCTTGTGTTGGATGAAGCCACAGCACTCCAACTAAGTTTGGGGGTTTCTTCTGGCATAACATAATCCATATTAATAATATCTTCACCAGCGAAATCTTTGCTAACAGAAATTTCAACAGCCTCATCTTTTAATCCCAGTAAAGGCTTCTGTTTACCAAATTTTGTTTTCCTTTTCCTTAATTTATTTCCATCTGCATTCACTTCTTTTCTTTCGGAAACTCTAAAACCTTCAGTGTCCGACTTGGTATCAAAACAGGGAATCTCATTCTCCTCTGCATTCACATGCTGCACGTTGGACAATATTTCCCAGGCAGATTCTTCATTTGTTTTATTCTTATCTATGTTTGATTTTTGTTTGGGAACTTTTTTTGTAATATTCTTCAATGGTACCACAAATGATTCTGAAACATCGGAACTCTGCGAAGCAGTCTCTTTAAAAATATGTGATTTGTTTTTGACTTCATCTAAACACACCTCATCTATTACAGAATTCAAGATAGCGTTGCATGAAGCGGCCGAACTAGTGGTTAACTTTGCCCAATTGTAGCTCGAGATGCACGGCGCCTTATTTAGAATCATTTCATCATTGAATATTTGGATGTTGTCAACAGCTTTAGATATTTCATCAACATATGTTTGGACATTGCAAATATTTCTCTCGGTAATATCTCGCGGGCAATCTGTCAAAACTTTACTTTGATCAGGTGCACCGACAACTTTATATTTTTCATTTTTTCTATCCTTCAGTTTTTTTTTAAAGGACTTGTTTGTGGAATCTTTTAATGTATCTTTTATTAAATCTTCCATATCTGATTTTAAATTATTACATTGCTTGACGATCACTTCAGACTTGGTCCGCACGTCCGTTGCCGATTCGTTATCTTCGACTGTCATACCAGAGTCTCGGAAATGCTGATGAGTCAATCTAGCCGGGATGACGACCCTATCATCCAGGGCCACTGCGGGAGTGGACGAGGTGGGCCGCGACGAGGGGGCTGGGGACACGTGATGCACAGGCAGGAGCACGTTGGTGGACAGCGGTCGGGTGAGGGGAGTATCGGGAGCAGGCAGCGAACGAGGAGCACTGACGACCGGCCTGAATAATGTCTCGTCATCGTTAGACATGATGTAGCAGTCGTCTTCTCTATCCCCGGGAGGAGAAGGACTCTCGGAAGAGGCTCCACTGACGACTGCACCGAGTGGGTTGACAATGCGGTGCACGTGGGGGGCCCTACTATCTTCTCCCTTGCTCCAGTCTTCCACCGTCCATTCACAACCTGGACAGAAGAACAACCCAAAGGCAAATCAATACTAACATCCAGATTTTTTTTGTACTTTCTACCACTAAATATTTGACACTCGAGTGTACCGAAAATGAAAATGTCCACAGTTATGAAACTTCGAAAAATCATATAACATTGCTTGCTTTATGATAATTAGAAGTTCACGATGGTGCAAAATATCGGTGAAATATCCAAAGTCTGAATGTACAATAATCTTTAAACAAACTAATTTCAAAAAATTCTTCATACACAATGTGCAAAATACAACAAGTGTTCTCAACCATATTATTATTGCTCGAGGATATTTACAGTACAAAATAAAAAGTGTTTGAAAATCAAGAAGTTAGTAAGTAATGAATGCCTTTGGCTCATTCTTCCCACCACCACAAACAGCCCTTGTATACAAAGGGGTTAAAATGATCATTATTTAAGATGTGCATTGTTTAAAAAATATATTATTCATGCTAACAGAAAATTTCCTGTACAACAAAAGGTTCCAAATAAAATTATTAAGTGCAGTGATAGAAATAAAAATATAATTTCTTGCATTTTCCTTGGAATATCAAAAAGTACAATGACACTTCCCTACGATCTACTCCGGCACAATCATTTTGACATTAAAATAATTTGAATTTTTACATAATATAATATTGACATGGATAATATGAGAGTACATATATATATTTTCTCCAAATATTTATAAAATGCATCTAGTAATAACATTTAAAATTCGAAAGGAAAAATACTTTACCTCAAAGTAAATAAATCACTCTGAAAAAACATCTATGAATGGCAAAAACTACAGTAATATACAGAATGTAACAGACCTAGTCCACAATATTTTATGGGTGGATACCTAACTAAATTAAGAGTTGAAAATGTTCAAGGAATGTGTGCCTATTCTCATTTCTCATTTAAAAAAAATCATAATTATGCGATTATTTAAAATATTTTATTGATTCCAAATTATATATTGAATACAAATCAAATTTCGAGCTGGCAGACTATTTTTTGTTAAGATAGTTTAGGGCCTGAAGCAAACATAGATTAATAATGGATAAATTTCGCAAATATTTATTTCAAAGTACATAGTTTAAAAACTTAACATGATTTTGTAAAAATTTCAAACAATAATATTTTCCGTAATGGTGTGAATTTTACACATATTTGAACATTTTCGCCTAGTAATTTAGTCAGGTATCCACTCATAAAATATTGTGGACTGTACACCCTGTATATATATATTTTTTAATAATTTTTGTTTTGATTTGCATTGAAAAAACATGCTTTTTATTTTGTAACTTTAATTTCTATTTATCTTGAATATAAATAGTCGTCTAAGAATAATGTTTGTATTTTAAATCCGATGCAAAACATAATAATTCTAAATTATTGAATTAATCGATATAAAATTGTTTTAACAATGAGGTTTGTTGACGTGTTCAAAGGAAAGTATGAAATGCTCCATACTTTTCATTTAATTCGATGAAAGGATATAATTCAGAAATTGCATAGAAAGGGTATAGAAGAGTTTATTCATTAAAACTCTACAGCGGATTTAAATTATTGCCGCATGGAAAAATTCTTGCAAGTGCAATTAATGAAGATAGATGTCTATTATTCAAATAAAATAACAACTGATTGCATTAGAAATGAAAAACAAAAATTTTTGTTGTCAAAAAACTGTCAAAAGTTTCGGTCAAATAAACGTAAGAAATAAACACATAAAAATACATTTTCATATTATCATACATTATTTATTTATCTAACCGAGTAAAAATATTATTATCATAACCGCTATTTATTATACTGTGAAGGCAGATTAAATAGTCAATGTACCATAGAACAGGACAGACAATGAGGTTACTAAATAATAGTATTCTGACCTTGCTCAGTCTCCCTCATGGCTTCAGCGAGGTCTTCCTTCAGTCTGCCTTCCATGACACCCCCACCCCTCCCTGCCAGAGACTCGCCACCCTCACCGGCACTCGCGAGGGATGACTGTTTACGGAACACATCCGATAAACGTGGTGAATGTTCTAGGGAACCTGGAAAAAGAAAACATGTCATTTAATCAAATTTTTATTGAATCAAAATAATAATATTTGAGTCAACAAACAATCTGAATTCCAACATATTCTTACTGACCGATGTGCTGATGCTTAAAAGGATGCGCTGTCATGGCGCTCCATTGTGTTGTAATATAAGAAAATAAATATGGTCATATTTTAAAAGGACAATTTTATTGCAATCAGCTGGACGACTTAAATTAGAAAAAAATTGCTTGCCAATTATGAATGGTAATCAAATATTTTTACAGTATGATAACACGTATGTATCCCCAAGTTTCAAAAATTATGAAAGATAAAATTAAGAGCATGGAATGGATAACGATTCATCTACATATATAACATTCTTATGCCATCAGACTTACATAATTTAAGTTGAAACAAGACTTGCAGAATATTTTTATTTTAAGCCTGCTGAATTTTATGAAAGAGGCATTAAAAATAAGAAGAAAGATTACATCTAATGAAAGAAAATATTTTTTAGATTAATTAATTAGTTAAAATTAATTTAAAAGAATTCATTTCAAAAATTATTTTCCCATATATGTAATATATAATTCTTTTAATAATAAATTTTTGATAAGATGGGTAATATTTTAGTTTCTTCTTTTTTTTTTTACGGAGAACACATTATTGTTGTGAAGTTGCAGTTTTTCAAATTGTTAGTTAACTATCGATAATATTCTATGACAATTAAATTGTGTTTTTCATTACTTACTGGCAGATCCGGATTCAATCAGAACAGGAACAATGGGTCTCGCTCCGGGCATGTTTACAGGGTTAGAACGTGCCACTGCCGGACCTATTCCCACTTCAACAGCATCAGAGTCCAGGAGAGACAAGGAGGTGCTGGAAATATAAAATAATCTTGCAAATCTTATATACTAATATGTACATGTATACTAACTTCAATGTTGACTAATATTCCATGTAGAGTTATAATAAAAAGATTATTTTTATTATTTACTATTCTGAACATGGCAAATCGCAATCGTGTCCATCTAAAATCAGATTTCAGAGACTCGTTTCGAAAACGTGAAAGGGATAGTTAGGTGTCGAGCGTGAGGCGAGCTATGATTCAATGTTGCGTACATTGAACATACGCATGAACATTTGCTTTGTATCCCAGATAATTTGAATGGTAGATGTCAAAATCTCAGGTCAGGAAGGGAAACAGGAAGGGTTGTAAAACCGACCAGCCGTTGCCAGAAGTCTAAGTTTAGTGAACGGGCATTCGTGGTGGCAGGCCCAAAAATGTGGAACTCTTTGCCCTTCGTCATAAGAAACAGTGCATCAGACTTTATTTAAGAAGAAACTAAAAACGCACCTTTTCAAAAAATCATTTCCTTTAGTTCAAATAACAATTTTTAATTTGAAATGTGAGACTATAAACATTTTATGTGTAAAGCATGGAAGGTGAAATTTTTACAAAAATGGCATAAAAATTATTCAATATTATTATTATTATTTTTTACTGAAAATTTTCTAAAACGACAGATTAATGTTTATCCATGTAGATGAGCCATAATGAATCAAATCAGAAAATAAATCAATAATTCTATCTATCTATTTTCATAAAAAATTTAACTAACTGAATTATTTGTTTTCTTGTGTATTGTATTTTTATAAAAGACAACCCATCATTTCAACTATACAATCTATGGGACATTTGATCATCCAAGCAATGATTTTAATTGATTGTCACATATTTGCCATTATCCAAAATAATATTTTTTTATTGAGGAGAACACATTCTTATTGTGAAGTTGTAATTATTCAGAACATAGGTTAGTATTAAATATTTTTTTAACTATGTAAATAAGGATAGGAAAACATCTATATTTAAACACCATAGCTAAAAAGTATGTGTGCTTATGCGGCAATAAAAAAGGACTAAGACCAGTGGCGTGCAGTAGGTATAGATTTAGGTTATGCTGTTACTAATGATATTATACAAACATATATAATATATGTAATACAATATGTGTACTTTCGTTTAACCAACGTCTTTGGACAAAATAAATCCATCGTTTATACGACCCTATCATGTATTTATTTATAATTTTAGAGTACTGTTAATAGTGTTTTTAAAGTTTAAGTTTTAACGTAAAATAATACTCTATTACCCATATAAAAAATGTATGGACGTTTTTAAGAACACTTTCTATGACTGAACATGATTAATTTATTGTTAGAAAATATTTCACGTAATAACTAAAGGAAATAATTATTTTTATTAAAGGTTAACGTAGGAAATAGTTATGCCAATTCCTTTTTGTTTTTCCCAAATCAAAAACCAATCCATGCACCAAATTTAAAGAACAATCATGAAATCAACAGGTTAAAAACAGTAAGATAGTAAAATTCGCGAATTAGTAAAAGAGGAAGTAGACACTTTAATGATTTGCACGCAGTTGTAACCCTTTCTAATGTTATTCTGTTAATAAACAGCACAGGTAACGACTTCATACAAAACAGATCAACTGAAATGAATTTTCAATTCAGTAAATAGCCATTTATATGACTTGAGTAATTCACTAGCTTAAAGACAGAACTGAGAAATGTAAATAGCACGATGCGGTAAATAAAAAAAAGAGCGCCATGAGTACAACTGTGAGTTGCGGTGAGTTTTTAGAACTAAGCAATTAATGGTAAACAGATGGCACTAATTGCAAAATGTTTTCGTTAATGTTAATCCAATTTCAAATTTATATTTGTTTCCCAGAATTTTTAGTTATGCACAGCTTTTTTGCTTGTATTCCCTGCACGCCCCTGACTACAATTAACTACTAGAGCAGTCGAACCCGTGACTTTTGGTACAATCTACACTGCTCACACTGTTGCTTGACATGTAATATCGTGAAAATAGATCAATTTTACAGGAGAGCATAAAAAGTGAATACATAACGTGAAATTAATATGTATTCTTCTTTCTATATTTTTTTCTTCAAATTGGCAGAACAAATTTATGTTCATAGTCTGTTCGCTAATTTGAAATTATGAAATTCAAATTATTAAAAAAGTAGTTTTTTATTTAATTTGTATTGCACATCAAGCGACCATATATTGTAAAGACTGAGCGGAATGGTTTCAGCAGCGCTTACCCGCTAGTGGCATTGTAAGTCTTAAAGACAAACTGCGGTCCCATCCACAGTCTCCGGTGGGGTCCAGCATGAGTAGTCATCTCTACTTGGCTCATCCAGCGGTCATCACCATCTGGGGAGGATTTGTCACACGAGTTCTGGGACAACAAAGAATTTAAGAAATAAAATATAATTCATAACTAAACTAAAACATTGTTGATTTGCTCACAAATTGGAGTTCGCAATAATTTAAATTTTTAATACTGTGGATATAAAAAAAATTATATCCACAATATTAAAAATAATTTAATTAATAAATTTTAATTGCTCTATCACCCAAAATTCCCTGTATTCATTCCCTAGCCAAAGAATTTGGTTTGGTGATAAGAACCCACATGAAAAATTACTCACAGAAAAAAATCTACTTTCTTAAGGCGCGACTTGCAATAATAATTCATATTTTCACGTTTTTTACGAAAATGTGGGTTTTTATTATTCATTTATATCAGAAGTTATTCAATTTGACTTTTTTTTCAACTATTACTTAGATTGGACCTTCACATTAATATAAAACTAATAAACTGAATGTTATTTGCCATAATTAAGACGATACAAATATTATAAGAAAGACCGCGACCATTAGATGCATTTTAGACATGGTACGTAATTGAGTCAATACGCTAAATTAATGCATAAACGAAATATATTTTTATACTTTTAAAATTAGCAATATTATCTTTGTTTTATTAACCACTAAATTGAGTTTAAATACATCTACCGGTTTCGAAAAATACCATTTTCTTCTTCAGGATGTCATAACTAAAACATATATTGTTTCTTTGCCGGAATCGATTTTTAAAAAATTTATTTTTTAAAAAAAAAAAAAATTTTTTAGTACCTAACTCAAATCATTACTTAATACAAATTTACTCGAATAATTTTTAGGAAAAAATTTTAGAATGGGACTCGTAGTTAAATTTAGTTGGTTGTTTATAATTTTTTGATTAGTTTTACACGCTTTATTTATCTCCAACGATTCCAAATTATTTAATTTGTGACCAACACCGTTTATATGCAAAATTGACAATCCCAATTTTTTATCAAAACCATGACCATTTTCTATCAAATGATTAGCAAATTCTGAAAACCCACTATTGTTCAAACATCCCAAATGCTCCCTTACTCTTATATTAAAATTTCTACCCGTTTTACCGATATAAAATGCAGTACAATCCTTGCAACTAAGTTTATAGACACCAGAATTGTTAAATTTATCATCTTTGTCTTTAGAATTTATGAGTAAATTTCGCTTTTCAAAACGCCAAGAAATGATTTGACACTTTCAAGTAAAATTGGTTTGCTGGATAAAATTAAAAGCTAGCCATTTAATACAAGTCAACGTCGGCTAACTGAGATAACTAGTGTACTCAAGTCTTCCATATCGCGTCTCTTACGATAAGAAAATCAACAGATCCTGCAGAATTAAACGTATGTTTATTAATAGATAATATTATTATTTAAAGAAAAATATTAATTGTTTAATTTTACGCTCACTTCGGTTAATTGAGGCAGCCGTTTAATTGGGCCAAATGTCCTGGTCCTGGCATATCTTAATTAAGCGGAAACGACAGTATAAAAATTAAATTAACGTAACAGAAATTAATATAACAATTTCTCTTCTGTTCAATCATAGTCCTGCACAGCAGCAGAAAAGAAAGAGTCATTCTGTGGGTATTTTTCTATGTGAGCAATTTTATATGTGAGCATTTTGTGTATGTGGGTATTTTTCTGTATGGAAATCTCTCGTACGAGTAATTATGACTATGGGCTTTTTTCAGTCACCAATGGCATTAATTGTGATTAAATTTCAAATAAGTCAAATCGCCCAAAAGTTATAAAAATTAGTGATGCTGCGAAGACCCCTGCAAAAATGCTTGTTGACATTTCCATTAAATTAGAGATGTTTCAATTTTATAGACAAATGCCCGCGTGAGTAATTTCACTTATGGCAACACATGTAGGACGCTTCATTTGACAGTAGATCTAACATTGTTTTATAGGATGCCCTATCAATGACCGGTATCCAAATATAATCCAAGATCTTTCTAACAACAAAATTCCATTCCCCATCAACATCCCAACTTTGTTATCATCTAACAATCAAAACAATTTTTAAAATATTAACGAGATTCCTAAACGCCAATGAAATAAACCTGTAAAAATTAAATGTATCCAAAAGAAACTTCACATTAAACAAAATTACTCGGTAATGGCAAGAACACTCCATAGGGGTGAAACGCCAATTTAAAAAAAAAAAAAAATCTAACATTGTGTTTTTGTTCCTGACATTAGCAATTCACCATTTAAAACGATGAATGACAATACGAAGTAAGTATTCTTGTATTTTAACTATATTTAAAAGTTTATGTTATAAAATACTTATTAATAAACACTATTATTAATTATTAAGGAGAACACATTCTTATTGTGATGTTGTAATTATTCAGAACAAACGGTCTGTGATATTTTAAATACTAATTAAATGTATTAATTAGAAAGATATACATATAAAATAAATTTTATCTTAAAATATTGTTGTTCCGGATTGGAAGAGATCCAGGTTCGTATCCCGGTAGCGACAACAATATTTTTTGACAAAATTGATTTTATATGTATATCATTATAATTAATACATTTAATTTGTATTTAAACTATTATTGATGTTTTTTTCAGAGAACACTTCAAATTTTTCCCCCTTGTCGACAAATGTAGGGGAATATTGCTGAAAAAAAAAGTAATTTTGTCCACGTCAAAGAAAAAGAAGACTTGAATAGCGCCCATAAAAGAAATTTAGAACTGCGGTGACCCTGCACGCGCCCATAGACAAGGCCATATAAGGACTCACCAAGCAACCATACAGGGCCCGAACCAGAGCGACCAATCAACATTAAAAGCATCAGATGCATTAAAACATTATGCACCAGAGATGGATACTGCCCAAGCAACTAGCATGACTCTTAATAGCATCTCCAGCAAGCCACTCCAAAGTACAACCGCAAATTTAAATGTATAATTCATCACATCAATACACAAAATCTTGTAAGTGCTCTTTCATTTCTGTACCCTGCTCTAGTTACAACAGACACCCTGCACTGCGACATACAATCAACACGCGTGAGACTAGAAGATGTTAGGAGCTTCTGCTTCAGATACAATCACGAGTCAAGTATATTTAAATAACCTCAATACCCACACAGTCCAACTCCTACAGTACATTAAATCTAGCGTGAAACAAGTTGGAAAATATTAAAAAATATGCCAAAAAGGTCTGTAAAAATTTATGATGAAATTAAGTAATTTAATATTTGTGTTTTTAGGACTCAAATTATAATTCTTTTTTGTTTGCCTGTAATTCAAAACTGAAACAGCCCACAAAAGTCTGAAAAATATCTACTTCATAGGGTACTGAAAAAT
Source organism: Eubasilissa splendida (assembly GCA_031772225.1). Taxonomy (NCBI): domain Eukaryota; kingdom Metazoa; phylum Arthropoda; class Insecta; order Trichoptera; family Phryganeidae; genus Eubasilissa; species Eubasilissa splendida. The sequence continues at coordinate 11,545,433 of CM062847.1, read as the reverse complement.
TGGAAAGCATGAAAATATAAAAACAGTTTCAGAGAGACAAGAAAAAGTATTTTTATTATAATTAGAACTTACCAGCGATGGATAAATAATTAGCAAGAAATAAATGTCTTTCTATTTACATCAATTTTGTACGGCTTTGATATACATATTCATTTTATTATATTTGATTTTTCTTTGGAAAGATATGTAAAAAATAAAATAAAGGAGTTTTATACAATGGATGGATTTTACAATTCTCTGGAGAACGGCAAAAAAAGGTGTAAAAGTGAAGAAATGAAAAATTAATGGAAACATTGACATTTTATGAAAATAAAAACCATTAATACCTACTTAAATAAAACTTTAAATAATAATTTGATAATATATATTTCATTTACTTAAAATATGTATAAATATGCAGACTACGGAAACTGTTCTCCCCATTCAACTTGGGAACGTGTGTGTATGTTAAATATTTGAAAATGCAATGGTGTACAAAGTTCATTTTCTAAAATTTACATTATGTTTTAGACTACTATTTTTTTTAACTGCACCTTATTTTTGTCTTTTCATATTACTCGCACGAGTCGGAACTAAACATGACAACGATGAACGTACATATCTGAGATCGTAATGCTGGCATGTTAAAAATTCAAAATTCGTGTAGAGTTGGCGTGTTGAATTTTTGAAAGGAAAAAGTCAAATTAAAAAATTCACACATAAAAATTAATGAGCGTATGGTTGGCTTGAATTTTTGAAATGTTTCGAGGAAATGTAAAATTTTATTCGCGTAAATTGCGAGAAATATTTGTATGAGAATGTATGAAAATTAAATGGGACTTCCGACTTTTCGGTGTAAATAGTGGGAAAACGTAAAAATGGGGAATGTAAAACTGAGGTTTTACTGTATACAAAAAATTACATAATTTGTCCCGATGGATATATTGTGTAATATGGGTAGGCTAGATACAAGTCTCCCATAAAATAACAATGACCGAATCTGGTAACCGGTACCCTCTTCAATGTGGTTTGTATACAACTCTGGTTAAATATAAAATATTACTGTTTATTACTTCTACGTTGGCAATGACAACAGCTTGGGTAATATCAAATAAAAATATATATTTTCGATTTCTACAGTACTCTCCACCTAAAACAAAATTCACAATCTGCTCTTTTGTACTCCAGGTGCAACCTTTCATTGATCGTATGGCATATAAATGTAAGGTTATCAAAACCCACGACGTAATATTGTCAACAAGAATCGAAACCTGACGCGATATGTGGATTCTAGCGGCAAACCCATTTCTTCCTGCAAAAAATTATGTGTCGAGGTCTGAGTTTTACTTTTCCTGTTAAGGATATACTGTACAATTAGTTGATCATCAGAAAATACTATGATATCACTGCTATCCGACATGATATTGTACATGTCGATACCAGTATCAAAAATTGAAAAAACTCAATTTTGACATCAGATGTCATCAAATGACATTAAAAATTTTCGAATCTATATGTTACACTTTTCAAATTAATACATCTATAGTTCCATTATTCGAAAGCCATCTACTTCATTTTTACGAAATCTCAAATACCTTTGAATCCCGGTACCACTAACAATATTTTTTGATAAAATTAATTTCATATGTATATCTTTCTAATTAATACATTTAATTTGTATTTAAGAATATATTATCTTAAATAAGCTGTTTTTATTATTAATATTGACCAAAAAATAATATGTATTAAAATTTTCGAAATTCGACCGAATTCTGAAAAAATTTATATTTGAATATCGAATTCAGAATTTTTTTATTTCATCAAAATTTACAAAGCCTACCTATGCCATTCACATATAGTTTTTGTTTGTTGTGTTGTATTTTTCCCTTTTTATTTAAACGCTAATATTATCTTTTATGGACCAGTTGGTCAGAATACATCTCATAAATTCTGTAAATTTACACAACATATTTTGTTGAAATAAAACACAAAATTTCAATTTAATTGCTCTAATATAGTAATTTGACATCTTATCTACATGATGCAATATTATATCCAAAAGAAATGATTGAGTTTAATTACATTTTTTCAATTAGAAAAAACCCGCAGTTGACGTTAGTCGAGTGAACAGGTATTAATACCCTACTGTTAGTGTGTAAAATTTGGTACAAAAATGTGTTGACCATAGAAAAATGTAATTATGATTTACCTTGACAAGCTTGCCCGGTTTAATCAAAATATTGTTGAGTGGTAGTGGAGCCATGATGTCATGGGAAATGGATGGGCGGAGCAGAGGCCACTGCGCCCTGGCTTCCACTTCCAGCTCTATACACGTGTCATCACACACCTTCTCCTTTGGTACACCTGAAAAACAGATTAATTTTAATATAATTATTAGACATAAAAAATATATGTCCCCCTAAATTGTATTTTCCTGGCATTAAGAGTGTACTTTCATTTTTCCATATTGAAATTCGAGAAATTCTATGCGAATTACATACTCTTTCAAGCTGGCACTAATAGTTAAAATTTCTTTTAAGTGTCATCTAAATACTAAAGAACATTATTTGTCATGTAAATCTCACTAGAGAGAGAAAAGTTATTATAGAAAGAGGTGATAATAAAATTGTTGATTTTCTTGCATTCGAGACGAGTGTCATAAATAACTTGTATCCAAGTCTTGTCCAAGTTTTTTCATACTAATATTATGGAATGAAATGAATTGTGTGTTGTCATTTGAAGTAATTGATCGTAAATTAAATAATTTATTAAAGTACCTAATTCATATCTATAAATATTTTGAGATCAGTCAAAAGTACCTACATATACCATATACAATGTTCTGAATTCAAAATGATTGTGACATAATGACATGACTGCTTCAATTAATTATTTTGTTTATAGAAATCAATTTAAATATACCAGGTTGCCGTTTTGTGATATGTTAGTTTCATAAGTACATAGCATTTTGCCTTGTTTAAATACATTGTTTGCCTTGTTAAAATAAGTATATCTAACAGTGTTAAATATATACGGCATATTAAATTGCGACTTACATACAAAATAATGTACATAAAATGTTTACTTTGCAGTAAAAAAAAACTATCTAATTTATGAAATTTGCAACTAATGTTGTGAATAAATTCAATATTAATTCATATTGTGGCTAAAATAAGTAAAAAAAAAAACATATTTTTTAACAAAATTTGTGAGAGTGCGAATTTGTCATCTATCATGCCGCTCAGGATCGGTGGAATAAAGCAAAAAAAAAATACACATTAATAGGATTGATATAAATATTATTTAGTAAGAAATTATTGTTTTATATATAAAACTTGATTTTAAATAGTAGCTAAAGTCTCAAAGCATGTAAGTAAATACAATGTATTATTTAAAAACGTATGTTTTCACTAAAACAAAGTATTTTTAAAACATCGAAAATTGATAATGTCCTGCAAATTTAACGGTTTATAACTATTAATTTTTAATATATTTTTAATTGGTCCCAGTTCAGATATGTCTCCGTAATCTAGGCATCAAAATTATAAGATCATATATTTTGTATATGCAAGAATTTTCTCATATTAAAGTAATTTTATGGCACACAGAAAATGAATTTAATGGTTGCTGTTTTTCTAATACTGCTTGTATTGTTTTAATTATGGCAAATAATACACTAGAACCATGTTAATTCAAAGTTCAAGGGACCAAAAAAAATTTAATTCATATTTCGCAGAACTCCGTTAATAATAAATTCAAGAAACAAAAAAAATTTACAAATTTCGCGATTCGATCGCGCAAAAATCGCAAGTCATGAAAAAAAGCTGCTAATTTCATGAAAAGCATACATATTTTGAAATCATCTTGAAAACACAATATTTATTATACTAATACAAAATCTCAATGTAATTTATTATGTAGATGTAACCACTGAAACTAATTTAGTCTGAATATTAGATATATTTCTCGTAATAAGTAAAGATCCTACCTTCAAATGTTTCCAGGATATTAAACAATCATTAAATAAAGTACACTATAAGTAATAATATAACGCTAAACTAAAAATAATAATAGATTTTAATATTTTTAATTGTCACTTGTGTTTCGGCTTAAAAAAAATCATCTCTTTTTCCTTGTCACATTTATTGAGACTTCCGCAATACAAACTTTACCACCGCATCAAATGAGCGCACACTTCCGCCGGTGTCTCGAGACCACTCGTAAAATTCCATGTGAAATAATATTATCTTACACCGGCAGAAGTGTGCGCTCATTTGATGCGGTGGTAAAGTTTGTAATGCGTAAGTATATAAGAAATAATAATGAGAAGTTAACAATAAAATCATTCAAGGAAAATTAAGATTATTAACACAACATAGTTATTAGAAATACAATCGTTCATAAATACGTGAAATAATATGAAAAGTCAATCATTAAAAAAAAACATTTTAACACATAGTTAATAGTAAAAAGAATCGAAAGAGGAATTAGAATAGGCGAAAAATAACGTCCAACGAAAGCAATTAGCGCAAACATCTCTATTCTATGGCGTAAACTATCCGTGCAAATCAAAGCAGCCAACTGAATAAAACGTACATGGAATCTCCAATTCCCCAACATAATATAAATACACAACACAACATAATATAATATAAAGGAAGTTCCACACAAAGTAGGCTCGGACACGCGTTGTGTCGGCAGGTATCGTGAAATACATAAATAACGCTTCACACGGGCGTGCGCGGTCAAAAACACCGCACGCATTGTTCATTTTTTATAACGTACTCAAAATTTTAGAATTATGTGACGTAAAAAGTGTATTGATTTATGACGCGAGGGCCTGAAAATTATTTCGTACTACATGTTAACGGGATTTTTGTGTTAAAGAGGTTGATTATGTATGAAACTGACAATTTTGGTCATGAAGGTTAGAAAATTTCGAATAAAGGGGTTCGAATTAACACGGGTTTACTGTATTCACTTTATTAGTTTTAAATTAGTGTAAAGGTCCTATTTAATAAAAATCTAATCTAGTGTATAACTTCTGATAAGTGAATAATAAAAACTCATATTTTTGAAATAAACATGAAAATATAAATTAACATATTTTTTACAATCCCATTTTATTTTCCAGAATTTTTTTATTATTCAGTAGAAAAGCTATTTTAAAGGTTTTTTCAACAATTGACATTTCAAATATCATGTCTTATTTCTATTGATTTGATGTAAATCAAGCATAAACCAAATTAGTAGACTGAAAATGTGATACATGTAAACACTCGTCACAATTAAAACCCTGAAATTTATTAAATACGTTACGATTTTATTATACAGTAAAACCGCGATATAACGAAATCCAAGGGCCCAAAAAATAAAAATTCGTAATAACGAATTCCCATATATAACGAAATAAATTTAAAAAATCCTACTATATATTACGCGCCGTCGCAAAAAAATGTTGCGCGGCTTCAAAAAAGATCGCAAATTCTGCAAACAAAGGAGGAAGAAGGCCGTAGGGAACTGAATACCTACATATTTTTAGTAGTTTTGTTATTATAACAGATAATCAAAGAAATTAAATTAAGAAAATAACCTATTCAACACCAATTGGAAGATATTTTTGTAAATTCCAGAATATTGCAAACACAAAACAATATTTTAATTGTGTTTAAATGTAGAGCCGCTTCAAACATAGTTTTGGGCATGAAACATAAAGAATAATTCAAAAATAAAAATTTGACAGTTGAATCGCGGCATTTTTATAAAATGAGTCGTATATAAATTACGAAGGTACTTACCGGTAACGGCGGCAACCACTTCAAAATATGATACTATGAACCCATGAAGAAGTTTGAATTGTTTTACTACCTTGTCGGCAGACCGCCGCGCACCGCCGAAAAGGCCGTGCGCGGCGTTTCCGTTCGCATACGGCAGAGGCAGCGGCGCGGCTTTATAAGTGCGAAATAATATTTTCATCTTTTAACATTTTTTTATTTCGTTATAAATTTACGTAAATATATTGGCATTTTTTCGTACGGGACAAAAATGATTTTGTTATAAATATTAACGGGATTTCGTTATATAAATGCATTTTTGTATGAAAAATTGGTTTTAGGGACTAAATTTCGATTTTTTTTTCGATATACGTCATTTTTCGCTATATCGGGGTTCGTTATATCGCGGTTTTACTGTATTATGACATTTGCTAATGATTTGTTAGCGATCGGGAATGAAGGAAAAATTCTATCAAAATCATCCAGGGTCGGTCAACAGGCGCAGCAAATAGGCAAAAGCCCATGTGGCGAAAAACACTGGTAAAAAAATTGGGATTTTGAATTGGAGTTATTGCCGCATCTGCGCTGATTTTTTATTTGTTTACTATTCTTTTTTTAGCAGTTTTAATACATGAAAAATTTTATGAATATGAATTTTATAAAAAAAAAAAAAAACTTTCTGAATTTTTTATAATAATGGATTCAAAATTGATAATAAGATGGCAAACACTGATAGATTCAGATTGAGAATACATAATTGATTAAAATCTTGTTTATTTTCCTTTTTGTACTTGATAAACGGCGTGTATTTATGGCATTATCCTTTTATTATAATTATATCAAATATATTACATAATATTATGTAAAGAAACAATAAATTTATATAAAAAAACAGAATCTCTCAATCAAATAGACACATCTTCTATAGGTTTATTAAAAAAATTCAACTCATAAAATTCTTAATTAATTAAGTCTACCTTTATAAAATATTGAAAGATTACCTGCTATAGGCTTTGGATTAATGTAGTACTGCACTAGATAGCCATGCGCAGACATTACATACAGGGCTTGTGTGGCCGCCCCCGGTCCAGTTCTCGTACCTCCGCCACCCGCTCGGCCACTAACCCCGCCGGAAGGTGCTCGAACCGCACCCCAGCGTGAGCACACGGCTAAAGGCAGCTGGCTCTCCTCAGAGAGAGAAGAGAGGCGTTGGCGACCTGGAAATATTATCGTCATTAGACCATCCATTGAACACAATATTCTCTTCTCTGTTCTCTCACTGAATTTCTGTTCAGTATTCTTAATTTGCGTCGACTTGCATTGCATCAAAAATCAAAATTGCATGTGTTATTTCGATTTGCATTGCATCAAAAACAAGAGACTGAAAAATATCTGGTCCGCATCGGTATGATTCAATGTGTGTCCTTACAGATTTAAATAAATTGGGAATTTGGAGAAAACTGGCCAAAATCTACTGATGATACTGAAAAAATCGCCAATGATTTGGTAAACAATCTATGCACAAGACGTACATTTTGAATGAATAAACGTAAACGACGTAGATGAAATTTTAAATACGCTGAAGACAATTTTTTAAAACTATGAACTAAAATGTGTTTGATAATTTTTTATTGTTAGAATTTATTATTTCGTATATGAGAGGCTATTTGAAAGTTTAAACATTGTTAAAGTAATGTTTTATTTTATTTAAAAATACATCATTATATTTATGATTTTTGATTGATATTTTATTAGAATACTTCAGAACATTAATACCTGGAATGGTTTTGTTTTAAAGTCTTTTAGCATAATACAGTAAAAGCTCTTTAATACGAAATTGAGGCGACCAAAATAAAAATAAAATTGATTTTCGAATTAGGAAAGCAGAATTTCATATAAAGTTTTCAAAACATCAACATATTTTTTTAACATTTATATGTGTACTACATATATGTACACATATTCTCAAAACATTTTTAAATACATGTATTTGGCCAATGTTGCTTTCAATTTTGTCAAAGTCTCCCACATCTATTTCAACAACTTTTTGATTTTCGCCACATATTAACAAGCATGTTATGTTGAACCTTGAATTAAATCTGTGGACCCAACTATTGGAGGCTCCAAAATCATTAATCCACAATTCATTGACTAATAAATGTCCTATTTCAATGAGAACTGATCAGAAATTGTAATATTGGCCACACGCATTTGAGTAAAATTCAAACAACCTGAGAAACACGGTAGAGCTGGTATCTTCCGCGTTTTGCCAGGTGAATGCGTCGACGCGTGTTACTTTCCTTCAACTTATGATACAATTCTTAAATTTATGCACAATTTTTCAACATTTTTGAAACAATTGAGTTGGCGATACCATATTTTTTCATATTTCTCTTACTGTCAATTTTACTGTCCATACATTTAATTAATTTTTAGAAATTGTTAATCTTTTATACATACTGCAAACTGACACCATTTTAAATTTAAAATAAAACTAAAGACTAAAATTTAACATAAGGATGCAATAAAAATATGCAATATTCTTTACACTTTTCACTAAACACTGAATAAAGAGTATAATTTCTCAAAAGAGTGTCAGTTTTCACGAAATTCACAAATAAAATTACAAAAAAGAGTCAATACATCAGTCAGATAACAGTAATATTTTCTATAAGTATAAGACTTTATTAGCGTTTAATAAAGCGTCCATGATGATTGTGAAACGCACCTCGTAAATTTTTGCGGTATCTTATGGGAAAACGTGATTTGATTAGCGTTATTTCAATGTGTGATGCAAACTGAGACCCTACTGTATTCAGCTATGCTTGTGCCCTACTGTGTCATATATGCTTATTTAGTGTAGCGTAGTAACTCTTGGTGAGTGGTCGAGGGTTTAATCCTGGAAGACCACCAAAACTTAGTGATCTTCCGGGACAGGCATTGCCAACTTTCGTTTCTCCATGATTTTTTAGAATTTTGTTATATTTAACAAATTTTGAGTTAGATAGAGATCAAGGTATTGAACTTGAATTTAATTATTGAATTTCAAATAAACGAGGTTCAAGTGTGTTTATAGTTTCTCTTTTATACAGGACAGAATTACAAAAGAAAAAAAATTAAGCATTTGATCCGAAATTCAATATAATTTTAACCAAAATAGTATATATTTAGACAAAGAAAAACAGTTTAGATTTGAAATAGT